>CM023458.1:64629722-64634511 GCA_013339765.2 Haemaphysalis longicornis | reverse complement strand
TGAGGCTCCTGCTGTCGTCTACATCGCAAAGTTACCACCTTCGATTGTTGTTTCAACTACACCGGACCCCCCCTCCCCCCACTCATCGCAAATCACCCTTCGGAGCCTCGACCACGTAACACATCGCACCAAGGTCGACCACCACCACGGTGACAGCAGCCGTCGCTACAGCTGTTTCGCCAAGGCCGAAAAATTGCCATATCTTAAGCCATCGCCGCATTTCGACAACCATGAAGATGCAAAAAATTCTGAACAGGGCGGTCGGACCATCGCACAGACTGACCACTGAAAAGAGATCAGCCCCAAACGCTGCACTGCCCCGCACGCTTACACGTGACCAGCACCGCATGCAACCGGTAAGCCACCAATTGTTCCAGAACACCGCTCAGTAGACGACTCCCAGAAAAAGCATACCTTTCGACCACGTAGCGGCCTATGACTTGGCATATGGTGCAAACACATCAGAGGCGACAAGTCTAATCCGTAGCCCTTTGCACTAGCCCTTGATGGTGATTTCATTTTCAGGGTCACATACTCATGGGGCGTGCGATTGCAGCGGCAGTTTCCACTCTAGGTAATATTGAAGACTCTATGACTCCGGCTTCCCTCTTCGACGAGCGCCATAAATTTGTCACTGCATACTAGTGATAATGACGCGAACGATGCATTGGGTTTGTTTGTTTGTGCTTGTTTTTACTCCCGCGCAGCTGTGTCATTTGTGTCCGAGGGAACCGCATACTCCATTCTTTATTTTTATGCCGCACGCATTATCTCATTTTATAAGGAGAGCGTTTCGCAATAACTTTACTAGCCTAGAATAATATTCTTTGATCTACAATGTTCTGGATGTAAATCGACGGTTCGAGAAACACTCACGCCGAAAGATAAAAGCCTGCAGAGCAGACGTCACGGTATTCCATTCGCCGAGACTGCCTGCGCAAGTCACTTTGTTGACTGCTGCTTCGCCGCCACTGTATTTTTGAGTTGTTAGGGGAGCACAGGTTCGCTCCAATAAACTTGTTCTTCCTTCAAGCCGACTGCGGCATTTTGGCTTCGTGACAATATGCACATTCCCTGAAACACCTCTCCAGATCGAATGGGCAGCGATCATTTGACCATTTTTCCTGGTGCGGCCTCTTTTCAACGATGTGAGCGCAGGTTCGGAAGTGTCGTCAACTGGGACCAGCATATAGACAATGTGAACACTTCTGCAGCAGATTCTCGAGGCTATGCTCGCGGGAAAGGCAATAGAAACTACTATGCTCAAGCTACCAGCCCACTTCCAATCACCGGATCTCAAGCTTAGGAACTTGTGTGCTACACGGCGAAGGGCTGAACGTCAGTGAACTAGACACCAAAAGGACGTATTTCTTAAGGCCTGCTTTAACAGGTTGAATTCGGCGAATACGCGTTACACAAGCAAATTATAGAAACCGAAATGGGTTGTGTTTTGGGATTCTTTAAGCGTGTTTACCGAAGCAACAAGAATTTTAACCGTTGTCAATGGGCTCTCCGGTGACCAGTGGTTGTACAAGCCATTCATCGCTCTAGCCCTAGATAATAACAGGTCCCTTCATGCCTTGGCTGAGGATTTTACTGACAGCTTTTCTGGGGGTTCCAGGAGCCCTGCTGAAAAGTTTGCGTGACGATTGCGCAGCGGGTCCTGGTAGGATAAGCTATGGAATGCTTGTCCATTGTTTTTAGAGCGCAAAAAACACTTGCTCCTGTATTTTAGGTTTGTTTGGGACTCTGGAAATTATCTCGCTTTGTGGAAGCTTGAATGGGTAGCAACGCTTCTCAAGCCCGGCCAGGATCAGGCAGACATTGCCTCATACTCCACGGTTTCACACACCACGTCTGTAACTAATTTAAAGGAAAAGCTTGGAATGCTAGTCTGATGTGGTGGCTCGAAAGAAAGACAAAGTTTCTGCAATCCATGAATGGCTTCAGGCAACGTTTGTACGCACAAGACAACGTCCTGGACCTTGTTAGCCTTGTCAAACACCAGCGACTATAGACTGTTAACACTGGCTGAATTTTTTGACGCGTCCAATGCCTACGACAATGTCTTACAAGGCAGCATCATAATAAGGCTGCGAGAAAAGGGAGTGACAGAAAATGTTCTCCGCTTACTGCACGCTTCCATCAAGGGAACTCTATGCAGGTGCGCTTAGGGGAAGGTTTAAGTACCACTGGAAGTGTATCACGTGGTGCGCCGCAGGGGAGTGTTCTGTCCCCTACACTTTTCAGTGTGGCTACTGCGAGCCTTCCTCGATCCCAAAAAACGATTTCGAAGCAGTGTCCTTATCAATATTTGCAAGCGACATATGTATCTGGATCTCCGGATATCAACACAAGCAGTTGGCTATGATAGCTCAAGGAGTCATTCGTTCCGTACAAGCCTGTCTCGCGTCGGTGGGAGTAACGGTCTCAGCGGAACAATCTTGTTTTATTTTGTTTCCTGGAAAGCAACTGAAATCTACGCCCCTCAAGTTAACCTTAGGTGGATTCCCAATTCGGTAGGCTAATCGTGTACAGTTTCGGCAAGCTAGTTGTATGATCAAAGTGCAGTATTGGGCGAGTTGGTTATCCATCATTACTAAACAGCGCAACAAAAACACGGACTATAGCTGAGGTACACAGGACGAGCGCTGACTTCCAACTGATCTTTTATTGAAAAAACACATCTTTATACCCACACACCTACACACACGTGCCATAAATGCACACAACAAAACAAGCGATTCATCATAGCGGTGCTATGACGCGCCACACACGCTCTAAAAATTCCCATTAAGAACACACGCACTTGAAATGATAATAAGCCCTCTCAAGCCTATGACACACGTGTTGCGCCTCCAGATTACTTTCTATGTTGCGTTCCTTCCCCCTTGCAAAAAATCAAGTTCCTTGGCTGACAGAGCAACCGAAGGTACGCTGACGCAATTTTCCCCCAACCTAGCAATTTTCGCTGCCTCCACTATCTCCCCTTGTCATCTGGTCACTATGGCGCTGAATGACTTCGCACTATGACTTCGCCATAGTGACCAGATGACAAGGGAGATAGTGGAGGCAGCGAAAATTGCTAGGTTGGGGAAAAATTGCGTCAGCGTACCTTCGGTTGCTCTGTCAGCCAAGAAACTTGATTTTTTACAAGGGGGAAGGAACGCAACATAGAAAGTAATCTGGGGGCGCAACACGTGTGTCATGGCTTGAGAGGGCTTATTATTATTTCAAGTGCGTGTGTTTTAATGGGAATTTTTAGAGCGTGTGTGGCGCGTCATAGCACCGCTATGATGAATCGTTTGTTTTGTTGTGTGCATTTATGGCACGTGTATGTAGGTGTGTGGGTATAATATGTGTTTTTTCAATAAAAGATCAGTTGGAAGTCAGCGCTCGTCCTGTGTACCTCAGTTATAGTCCGTGTTTTTGTTGTGCTGTTTAGTAATAATTGTATGAAGTCACCATCGACTATAAATTATTCTGGAGGCAATCCATGGAGTCTCTTGTCACATCCTTTGTACCCAGTTTAAATGTGCTTCGACAAATCGCTTGAACCAACTGGGGGCGTCACCCGTCTTCTATGCTTTTGCTCCGTTCTCCGCTTATTTTGAGCCAGGTTTTTTACCAACTACCTGTTTTGTCAACCTCGGAATGCCAGTATGATCGTCTGGAAGCACTGCACCTACAGGGCGTTCTGATATCCCTCGGAGTTCCTTAGGTGGCGGCAAACAAATAGGTTCTTGATGAGCTCCATTTTCCACCGCTTCGTTTGATGGCGTCTCACCGGCTGTTCTTGCACCTCGTTCAGATGGAAGAGTCCGATGCCGGAAAGGCACTGCTGAGGCGTCTTGCAAAAACATTGCACTCAACACTGAGTGTTCTCAATCCACAATGGCGAAAGAATCAAGATCGTTGTAAACCGCCGTGGTCTTTAGATTGTTTGGAGTGTCAGCTCTCATTCGACGGCATTCGCTCGAATAGATTTACACCAGTGGCTGAAGCGAGAATGTTAGAGCTTGAGCATTGGACTGGTTGTACGGAGATTGTGTTTATGTGTTTAAGGACATACATTGACATACATTACATACATACATTGACAGAGTTAAATACCAGCGCAACGGCGTTTGTAATTCTCGGTATGAACTTTTCCTGGGTGGCGCGCATTGACCATGTTACGTCATCAAAAACGGTGGAGTGTATAGTGATTGCGGTGTGGCTCAGAAACTGAACCGAAAAACAAAAACGGTGACAGTACGGTTCCTGACCAGCTGCTGATAACGCGTGTTCAGCGCCATTCGGGGTTTTTCTGTTTCAGATCGTCACATGCCCTTTACACTTCAGATCAGTCATCACTATTAACTCTCGTCCTAGCTGCTGCAGATTTGCTAATGTAATTGGTATCATCTGCTTTGAAAAGTTACGGAGGAACGATTAGTGCCAACGGGAAACGCGGTCAACGCACTGCGCACTGTCCGGCATACGTACATACATGCGTACATACATACATACATACGCACATACATACATAGATACATAATTACATACATACATCATACATACATACATACATACATACATACATACATACAACATACATACATACATACATACATACATACATACATACATACATACATACATACTGTAGGGATTCTCCCCTCTGATCTTTGTTCGGTTCGAATGACCCCGCACCCTTCTCCTGCCATCTAGGAGCATACCGCAAAAATACTGTGCGACAGAGGGGGGCGTCGCACGTACTTCGGAATGTAGATAAGCGCAGAGGCGC